>JAEUYN010000801.1:0-37280 GCA_018257835.1 Euura lappo | reverse complement strand
CGTCGAACGTGAAGCTGACTCAGGAATTCACCTTCGGAGAGATTGTTAACTACATGAGCACCGATGCCGACCGAGTAGTCAACAGCTGTCCGAGCTTTCACACGTTTTGGAGCATTCCTCTTCAGGTGATGCATAGAAACGACGTTGATGAATCATTTCTCGAACTGATATATCCTCTGTTTTAGCTCGGGGTGACGCTGTACCTGCTCTACAACCAGATTGGAATTTCGTTCCTCGCCGGCGTTTTCTTTGCCATAATTCTCATACCGATAAACAAATTCATTGCCAATAAGATCATAACTCTGAGCACGAATTTGATGGACTTTAAGGATCAGAGGGTCAGACTCATGGGCGAAACCTTGCGAGGTGTGACTGCGATAAAGTTCAACGTTTGGGAGGAGTATTTCTACGACAGAATAATAAGTAAGCGACCTAGAGAGTTCGATGGCTTCTACTAAACGTCCAATTCAATTACTAATCAATCGATATTTCGCAAACGTTACAGAACTGAGGGAAAGCGAAGTGAAGTACCTAAAGGGGTGGAAATACTTGGACGCCTTGTGCGTCTACTTCTGGGCAACTACCCCGGTGCTCATTTCCATACTCACATTCGGTACTTACACATTGCTTGGTAATCAGTTGGACGGAAAAACAGTATTCACGAGCATGGCGTTACTAAATATGCTAATTAGTCCGCTGAACGCTTTTCCATGGGTATTAAACGGCCTGATGGAGGCCTGGGTTTCGATAAAGAGAATACAAAGATTGATGGACGTGAGTAAAACCCCGGCGAGATAGGACACTACCTTTATCAGAGATTTTTGATGTTCTAAATTCTTGTGTCTTTCAGTTACCAGATTTGGATACGTCCGCGTATTACTCAGATCCGCCCGTGGGAACTGACCTCATGTTGAGGCACGCCACCCTCAGAGTTAATACCAAACAAGTATTCCTGCCGCCAGCATCCGATATGACGAACGTAGCGAGTCCTACCTCAAGTTCCGATAGTCGAAAGAGCGTCACGTTTGACGACGAACAGTCGTTCGCCTTGCAAGACATCAGCATCACGGTCAAAAAGGTGAAATTCGATCTACGATCTACCGTCTTATCGATGTTAATTGCTTTCCATTCGCAGGGTGAACTGATTGGAATAATGGGAAAAGTGGGAAGCGGAAAATCGACTTTGCTCGACGCGATTTTAGCCGAAGTGACCAAAGACGATGGAATAATAGCTGTAAACGACTTGGACAAGGGTTTCGGATACGTTAAACAAAATCCGTGGCTCCAGAGGGGAACGATAAGGGACAATATTCTGTTTGGAAAGGCTTACGACTACTCGAAGTACAAGTGAGGGATCCTCGCTTCGCGTGAAAACGTCAACCGAAAGATAATTTGTGGGGATTTGAATTTTTCAGGAGCATACTGAAAGCGTGTGCATTGACCGACGACTTGAACAATTTACCCAAAGGAGATTTAACCGGAGTAGGTGAATCCGGCAACACGTTGAGCGGAGGGCAAAAGACTCGGATAACTTTGGCCCGAGCGGTTTACGCGGACAAAGATATTTACCTACTGGACGATATCCTGGCGACTCTGGACCTGAAAGTCGCGAATTATATCTTCCAAACCGTGATTCTCGGCTTGTTGAAGGAGAAGACGAGAGTCCTGTGCACTCATCAAACTCAGTATTTAATCCACGCTAATTCCGTGGTGCAATTGTCCAGAGGTAGAATAATAAACCAGGGGAAACCCAGCGATATTCTACCGGACCTAGAAGACTACCTTCTCGCCTCTGAGTCCATCGACTCGGAGATTGACGCAGCCTCGGTAAAAAATTTGCCCGAGACTAACGACAGCCTGGATCAAACTGACAAAGACTCTCTGCTGGAAGAAGAGCACTTCGAGAAGGGAACCGTCAGGCTAAACGTCTACACCTCGTATTTGAAATCCATTGGAAAGTATCTAGCCTTTTCGATATTTCTTTCCATGATCCTGATGCAGAGTTCGAGGAACATTACAGACCTGTGGCTATCCTATTGGGTCACTCACATCAATGGGACGACCAATTCCAGCGACACGTCAAGCCAGGCTGGGAAACTATTCTCCTTCTTGGATCAGCCCGATCTGACCGACGTCAACTATTACCTCACCGTCTACGGAATCTTTGCCGCGGTCAATTCCGTTTGCACTCTGCTCAGAGCTTTCTTATTCGCCTATGGAGGCATTCAGGCTGCTGTTGGCATTCATAAACAACTTTTGAAGATGATACTGAGGGTAATCAGAACTGTTATTCGATATAACTTTTTGATAAATGCGGATAGCATGCAATTCAAAGCTTAGAATGTCTGCGTTTTCAAGATTCGATGTGCATTTGCTCTACGATTGTTCTTCGTCGAGATATCAGGCATAGAAATCTTTCATCGACTATCTTAACACGCTCATCTTCATTATTTCAGGCACGATCGACCTTCTTTGACATTCACTCTCTGGGGCGGATATTGAACAGGTTTTCATCGGACACTTACACCATAGACGACTCGTTGCCGTTCATAGCGAACATCTTACTTGCCCAACTCTTTGGGCTCGTTGGGTCGATCGTCGTCACGATCTACGGCCTGCCCTGGATTTTCCTAGTCTTGGCACCGCTAGTGCCTATGTACCATTGGCTACAAAACCACTACAGGTCCGTACGCCGGATTCCAATGGAACAGAATCTCGAGAATGATTGTCTAAAAATCGTCTTCTCCGCAGACTGACTTCGAGGGAATTGAAGAGACTGTCGAGCACGACTTTGTCCCCCGTTTACGGTCACTTCAACGAAACTCTGCAGGGACTCAGTAGCATAAGAGCATTCAGAGCGACCTCGAGATTCAAGAGGGAGAACGAGCTTCACGTAGAAGCGAACCAAAAAGCGCAATTTGCGTCCATAGCGGCCGCCCAATGGCTCGCGTTGAGACTGCAGTTCATAGGAGTAGCGCTTCTCGGTGGCGTTGCTGTGATCGCCGTGCTCCAGCATCAGTTCGATATAGCGGACCCAGGATTGGTCGGGTTGGCTATTGCCTATGCCCTGTCAGTCACGGGACTGCTGTCCGGTGTTGTGAACGCTTTTACCGAGACCGAGAGAGAGATGATCGCCGTTGAAAGGGTGAAACAGTACTTGGAAAATACTTCGACGGAAGCAGCAGCCGGCGATCATCCCCCGTACGCCTGGCCCAGCCAGGGCGTAGTTGAGTTCAAAGACGTCGTTTTGAAGTACAGGTGATCGGATAGGAGGAAAAATTGACGATGTGTCTTTCCATTTGAGTCTTTAATAATATATTTTCATTTCAGAGAACATCTGGTCCCCTCGCTGAGAGGAGTTTCCTTCATGACTAGACCGGCTGAAAAAATTGGAGTCGTTGGAAGAACTGGGGCTGGAAAAAGCTCGGTTTTGATATCGCTGTTCAGATTGATAGAGATCGAATCTGGAGACATACTCATCGACAATGTTAACACAAAGACCCTCGGCTTGAAGGCCTTGAGGTGAAGCAGAATTTTCCATTACTAGCTCAAATGACTCGGTCTATTTTAGGCGATTTCCCTAGATTGAAAGAATTCAATGATTTTTCCACCATTGATTTTGGTTGATATCTTTATCGATGGTGAATAACAGTTTCTTTTGTGTATTTCCAGGTCTCGATTGTCGATAATTCCTCAAAATCCATTCCTCTTTCACGGTACGATTCGCGAAAACGTTGATCCGTTGAATCAGTACCCAGATGCGCAGGTGTACAAGGCTTTAGAAAAATGCAAAGTACATTCTTTGGTCTATCGAATGGGCGGACTAGGCGCGATGTTGGACGAGGGTGGTAGCAACCTGAGCGCTGGACAGAAACAATTGTTCTGCTTGGTCAGGGCTGTTCTGCACAACGCAAAGGTAATTCCCCTTTTTTTTGGACTGAAAATTGACGACTATAATTCAATAATCGCGTGACTAATGAGCCAAAAATTTTTCTGTTGAAGATTTTATGCATCGACGAAGCAACGGCGAACGTTGATCAGGAAACTGATAAATACATACAGACAACGATAAAGTCTTCTTTTAGGAGCGCGACTGTCATCACCATCGCTCATAGGATTAGGACGATAATGCACTGCGACAGGTGAGTAGAATCATTGGAATAACGTTAGGAGGATCAATTTTGGATTACGATATTTGTTTTTTTACAGAGTGCTGGTGATGGGAGACGGCGAAGTGCTCGAGTTCGACGAACCTGATATTCTTATTCAAGATTCGAATTCGCATTTCTATCAGCTTGCGAGCCAAGAATTTTCGGACAAAGAATAACGAATCGATCATCTATCGGGCGGGATTGGGATAAATAGGGGTAAATAGGGTTGTATATACCGTGGGAACGTGTAATTATAAATAATTAGATATTCTCTTTTTCTACTGAACGGAGAAAGCGAATAGAAGTTATTAATTAAGTAAAGTTAAGTGTAAATAGAAACCGATTTAGATTTATTACCAAGTTTTTATACTGTTTAAGTGATTCTTCCGTTTTCTATTTCCACTTACCGCCTCCAGAGAATTCGATTCTTTGAATTTTTTCATGATCCATTATGAATCGATTATGAAATATTTTATTATTACAACTACTATTGTCGATATCATATCGCTGCCATACAAGTTTTTATTATTATTCTTCTCGTTTTGAAGAATAAAATACTACGAATGAAATACCTACAGTACTGTATGAATTGACCTTATTTTTTGTCTTCCAGCATTTTCGAGAACTCTTTCATCCCTATGTACCCATTCCTGCAACGATCGAATTCTTTGAAAGCACTTTCCAGTATTAACGACGATATCCTCAGATCCACTTCTTTGGCAGCGGTCAAAAGATCCTCCGCCACAAGGTAGCCTTTTACTGTTCACATATCGTAATTAAGGACTCGAGTTAAAACTCCGGTTCCCATTTCTTTTTTTCTCTTTTTTGTTATAAAATTTTCGTTCCTTTCAAGTTTAGAAATATTGGAAAACTTTATTTTTTCAAACTTTGAAAATTAACTAATTAATCAGGATCATAATTGGATCAAACCTTCAATTATCTAATAAAATATCAGTGATTTTGGATTTTCTAATCTTGGAGTCAATTTTCGACCACGGAATTCCAATTAAGGACTTGAATTTAAAAATCCAAAGCTTTAAAATATATTTTGAGAAACAAAGTAGACTCACGTTTTTTATCAAGGTAGACGAAGAGGGATTCAAAATCTATGAGGTCTCTGGTCGAATCGATCTTCTTTCGAACGCAATTTTGAAATTTTTGGAAGGTCATCAAACACTCTGGGTTCGAGGCCCTCGCGAACACCTGTTTCACCTCCCACTGTTGAAAATATTCAAACAGTACCATAAGCATAATAATATCACTATCCCTTATCAGTTATCGTATCTACGAGCTCCTCGTGGTTCGATACAATTTACATTGGGCTTAAATTTAATTTTAGCCACTCTTGAGTTTCCCCATGAAAATTTTTACCACTGCAAGCTTTTAGAGAAATTCGGACTTTCCCCGTTTTTTTTTTCCTCTTCCTTTAGTTTAAAAAAATACTGAACCTGCGAAGCTTTTGATAAAAATAAAAAAAAAAAAATGTAGTGCATCGTAGATTTCTTTGAAATTATACAAATTTTAATAGTAAAAAAAAAACTGCTTTTTTTTTGTTATTTTATAGATACAGTATCAAAGTCCGATATTTTTTCGTTAAAATTGTTATAAAATCGTAGAAATGATTTTCACACGGTTTTTATCTTCTTCTATCCGTCGAAGGTTCTAAAATTTTTTAAATAAATCGGGTTCGGTAATCGCTAGTGAATTTCAGACATCGATGGCTGCATATTCTTTGCAGACATCTAAAAAAACTTTTCACAGAACATAATCAGAATTACCGCAACGATGAGTACTTTGTATACTTTGATTTTCAAGAATGGTTGTGTACCGATCTCGGAATAAATACTCTTCATCGTCCAGCCTGACGACTGATTCACGTAATAATACTTATTTCTTGTTATCAAAGAACCCGGAAAACCACATTTCGATTACCATTAAGGGGACCAGTAAAGCGTGATTCAACAAATTCTCCATACTCCAAAAATCGTTCATATCTTATGGTCCAAAGTTCATTTACACATCGGAAAAACGACTTTTTCAAGAACACGGTTGATCCAATTATGCCACTCGACGTCTCATTTCCTTCGAATGGCGATCCTACATCTTCTGAATAAGGGAAATTGATTAAAAAAGCATTTGGACCAAGTTATCAGCTAAAGAGTGACTAGATTGTCGCAAAATTCCGATAACTGATCATAACTTATCACAGGAATTTTGTTTCTCAGTTTTCCTCATTCACATTATGAAGAATTACTCTCCGAAGAAAATGGGACGTCGAGAGACATAATCGAATCAACGGTGTGTCTGAATCCTCACGACAAGTGATTTTGAAAAAAGTCAAATTTTCGATGTGTAATGAACTTTGGATATAGGATATTAATTTGTTGAATCACGCTGTACTGATCCCCTTAAGGTGAAATGAAAGTCACGTGACCTCGATACGATTTACACTTGGAGTTTTCAAACGCTATTTTCTCAGCCAAAACACATTCGATTGATGTGAAATTGATATCAGTGACGTAGAAAAACTGAACGAAGGGCCTGCCAATCGTGGATTTTCGAAAATCGAGACGTAATAACAGTTTTTTAACAATATTGTTCTGTGATCCAAGGAAGTGCTGCCTCTCTCCACGACGGGCAGCACCTTCTTGGGTTACAGAACAATATTGTTACACAAAATTCTGATTATGTCTTTCGATATTCGAAAATCCACGATTGGCAGGCCCTTCATTCAGTTTTTCTACGTCACTGATATCAATTTCACATCAATCGAATGTGTTTCGGCTGAGAAAATAGCGTTTGAAAATTCCAAGTGTAAATCGTATCGAGGTCACGTGACTTTCATTTCCCCTTAACTAAACTAATTCAGAAATGCAAATTATCAAAAAATTCACTCCTCGACTTACCCTGTCTGGACAATGTCCGAAAACAACGGTCATCGCGACTTTGTACTGATGTCTAGTCAGGAATCCCTTCCCGTCGACATCGGCGTAGCTGAATGCCTGAAATGATAGAAATAATTTTAGTGGATGAATTCAATGAGGCACGACCCCTTCCTCGAGTTTGATTCAATTTCATCTTGCCCCCTGCACGAAGAGAAAAGTTGACAGGATTCTGTGACTTCTTCGTACGGTGGTTCGTGTTATGCTCACCAACAAGTTACATGTAACTAAAGTTTCTAACAATTTTATGACACCTCAGACTGCAAGTGGTAAATTGTGTCTCACCTTACGTGCTCGGTTCATGTAAGTAGCCAACGGGTGACTGATCTTGACCGTTAACTTCTAACCCCCGTGTCAAATTGAGCTGAAACTTACGGAAACTTTGGCTTGGTTTGTACCAAACAATCGTCTCCATGGTCGCAGACTGTGATACACGCGGATCTTCATCTTCATGATAGATTGCCTCGTTAACTACAGCGTTGTTCTTGTTTGTTCAACAGCTTTGCATGTAAGTGCTGTACCGCATCCAACAAATATCACGATTCTGACTGGCTTCCGTCCCAAAGTTTCAGAATCTTGCGTCAACTTTTGAATTATATTGAATTTCGTGAAACTATTTGAAAACTTTTCATTTCTTCAAAATCCTGAGTTTAAAAAAATTCTGAATCACTTGAAATCATTTGAAATCTGTGGAAACTTCTTTATGTCTTCCAGAACGATTTGCAATTTTTCAAACTGATTGAAGATCTTTGAAATTCATTAAATATTCTTTGATACCTTTTGAAATTTTTGAATGAAAAAAGTATTCCAATTCATTGGAAATCTCAGGGAATCTTTTTAAATACGAAAATCTTGAAACCTTGAAATCAAGTTTGTGCTTTGAAATTGATCTTGACCCAACTATATATGAGCTGACCAATGTAATTGGAAGAAAAAAAATTGTGTTTTAACGCGTGATCCAGGTTTCTTGTGCTTCTAGTGATCAAGGAACCCAAAATTCTCCCTCTAATTGTTTAATGTTTGTTAAATTACGCGAATTGCACCCCTCAAACTTTATTATTTCACGATTCCCGAGTCCTCCGAGTGTTTCATGCCTGAAAGTGTCCTCACGGTTAAGCGCGACGTTTTCCTCCCGCAGGACAATTTAATACGTACATATACATATACCTACGTTACGTACCTACCACTGTGTAAATATAATTCTTTATCTAAATGGCGGGCAATTAAAAAAAACGAGGCGTAAATTAGCCAGGCTTGCAGCTCATTAGTTTTCATCGCCTTATAATGAAGACAGAATCAGCGAGTATATATGTACGAACCTACCCACTGCCTCGTTGAATCGAGGACGGTAGAATTTTCTAAATGAATTACCTTACACCGCGGCGGGCGCGTGGAACGAACCGATATTGTGAGCGGAATGAATGAAACGAGGAAATAATTGTGTGTTTATAGGTATAGGGTACCTTATACCTTATACCTTATACCTTACACGTTCTCGTCACATCGGATGTACCAATGTACCCACTTCGTATTCGTTTCTGAGAGCTGTAACCTCGCACGCTGTCGTCGATGAAGAGACGGGATAAAAATTGCGGGGATCAAGTACGTTTTTAACTGACGATGAGGTGGGTATAAAAAATCCACGACGTTATACATACGCGATCAGAAAAAAATATCTCGACGAATATTGATACCCAATTGCAATAGATTGCTTGCGTCGAGGCGACGTTTCTGTACGTTTGAAAGAATTTAAATAAAAATGAATTAACATCGCGACGTGTTCAGTCAAACGAAAACGTCGTTTGTAATTATATTACGCTTGTAATTATGTTATAAATCCTGGTGGCACTACCCTACGGGAAGGGGAAGGAAGGCCTCGTGCGGTGAGTCATTAATTATTTTGCAAAAACGTATCAATTATTATTTTAACGAAGTCTGTAAGACGTCTGTATTTACACCCATGTTTTATTAATCTCGTTCTTTAAACAAATTTTTTTTAACGAGATCGACACACTCGTACAATATCCGACGTCTGGGTATTTTGTGATTAAACTTCGTTACAATTACACGCCTGTCTGGCATCGTTGGATCCACGCGCGATCTAAGAAGCCTCGAACAGACAAATACACCCATATTGCAAAATGAGATGAAATTTTCCAAGTGGCGTCACAGACGAAAAAATCAATTTCTTCGGATCATTTTAAGAGCTCGACGAACGTCCTGAGTAAATTACTGTCGATGAATGAATTGTGACATGGTATTTTAATTATCTGAAAGTTTTGCACTAACATTTACACGTGGATTTGACCAATAGGGCAATTAAAATTTTTTTTTTTTTAAACAAGTTTTGCAAAATCTAGTCTTTTTTGCCATTGAATTCTACATTTTTCTACTGTGTAAAATATTCTGAATTAGTTTCCCAGAATCAAGAACGGCATCGAGAATATTTATGCCAAATTACGTTTCTTTCAGATGATAAAAATTATGTCGTAATTCTGCACAAGGATATTTTTTGATCTGTTAAAACATCCCCTAAAATTGATCCTTTTGTTAATGAGATCGCTTCGAAATTGTCCAAATTAAGAATATCTGGGTCTCAATCGAAATTGAGAAAAGATATGTTCATTCCCTGATTTGACAAATTGTCGACAAATGAACAGCTGCTACCATTTAGCGGTTACGGGGCAAAAGTCGAGCATACCTCATTAAAATTGACTTCCCGCAGATGCTTCAAGTCGAGGACCCTGGACCCGCGATGCCCCTAGTAAAACTAGAACCTCGGGTCCTCCTGTATGCCTGGAAATATAAATACTCTTCGGCAACGTTAATGCCTACTTAGACCATGCAACGTGCTCGTCTTTCCCTACGTTGGGGTCCTCACGTTGCCCTAGGTCATCTATGAACCCATAATTCAAGTCTTTTTCTACAGCAACATTAGCACGGTTTGAGACTAGAGATTTATCCCCGGGGTCATCCTGACTCGGAGTTAAAAGAAGCCCGTTACGTCATTTCGAGATACGGACTTGAGTTACGTCGCTTATTAAGATTAGACGACACTTTTTTCTGTCAACTTTTTACACCAGAAACTGTAACCGTTTCGTGGTCGTCCTTTTTTTTGTTGGATTCTTCTTTTACTTCTGATACTATTAGTGTATCCCAAGATAGACTCACGGTGAGTTATTGGTTCCATTAATAATGCACAATTATCCAGATCTGTCGTAAAATATAATTACGAATTGAACGTAATGTTTTTTGAGCCAGCCAATGGACCACACTCGAAGGTTCAAAGTTCACGTCCCCTAAAAATTCACTGATGAGGATGTATATCGTTTTCCAACTAGGCTTCGTGATTTTGCGGTTCACGAAATTTAAGAGACGGCAAAAAAAGTCTTGAAATATTGTGCACAAGTGTTTAGCGGACTTTGGACTGCGCGGTTGAATCCGTAAAGGAAGAAACATCGGCGGCTTCAAAGACCGGTAACCCTACTCCTGTACTTATTGCTTTTGGTGTATTAATAACATAAATATTTAAGTAAGCCGTACACCCGCAGAGGACGACGGCCATTCTTTTTATTCTTTTTTTTATTTCTTTCTTTCTTTCATTAGCCAGTTCGTTCCTTCGGCTTAGTTTCTTAGGCTCTTACTCTACTCCGAAAATACAGTTTTTATACGTCCCACGGGCCATTGGATGCTGCTGTTCCCCCAAAAGCACCGTCAGAACTCCAAGTTTAAAAGCCTAAAGAATCCAATAATTATCTCGAAAAAAATCTTTACGTAGGCTTTTGAAAATCCTGTTAAAAATTGCCTAAAAGTTGAATCGCGGCGTAGAAAAAAAAAGATTGTGTAGTCGGATAGTGATCAATTTTTTTAAATATAAAACATTGCAAGAATAGTTGACATGTTCCTTGTGCGATAAGAATGATTAAAATTTACTAACAATAAAAAGCTGAAAAGCTTTTTTATTTTTGTGACGTAATAATTGGTCGAGGATCACGGCATCAATACTGACTAAATAGTGACGTCACTGTAGATACATACGCACAAATTTACAAAATGGAACGTTCCAAACACTAGCTTCACTTATATAAAGATTGAAGGGCATTGAATGGCTACTCTTATCTGCTATATACCCCACTAGGAATACCATCATGTATTAGACGCTGCCATTCGAGAAAGTTTAGATACGTGAAGCTCAAAACTTCGTACGAATAAAGTTTATATAAATATACGCGGGGTTCTACCGTAGTTCAAATCAATAATTGGATTTTAGGCGCCTAATATTTTGTTGTTTCATAATCTTTCCTTGTTATTCATCAAGGTAGAGAAGAAGTCCATTTCTGGCCAGTTCGTAAAAATTGCAATTACTGCAATTACATTCATGAATGTGGATTAAATAAAGTATTGGATGCTGTTCTTGAGTACTTAATTAGTTACAGTTTACAAATGAATTTGTTTAGGGGTTTAAGTGTATTTTTACTTTTTGTAGCATTTTTATGGCCACCATTTTTGTACATAGGATTGATAAAGCCGCTGATGGCGCAAATGTAATCGTGAGGAGGCCAAAGACTGTGAATCTACCCTGATCACTGTTTGAAATCGTTGGAGAAAAATTGTATAATAATTGTGGACCTGAAAAAAATCCGATTTCTGCAAATTGGGTCGAGGACCGGGTACGTCGACCTAGAGACTGGAATAAAGAGGGATCGATGAAAGAACCTCGAATCTTTGTGGGGCGAGGATCCTTGGGTCTCATAGAACAAGGATTTCCCTCTGTTATGTGGTAAAGCGCAGCCCAGCTGTAACACGTGACAGGATATCTCATGTAGGTTCTCATTTTGTTTAGTTTTAGAATATTCTCGATTTTTTTCTTCTTCTTCCCAATCATGACACATGGACACGCGGTACCACGTGGCGAGTTTTTCCTTCATCTAAGAAAACTACGAGACCGTTTTTTCTCATAGCACTATGTGTAATTGAGGTGACGCTGTTCATTTCCCTTCTCATTCCTCTTCGAGGGGTTTTTCTCTCACTCTTTTCGCCACCTTTTCGAGGTAGGAAAGTGGCTAATTTCGCACGTGAGTGGTTCTACCCCTGTGACCCTTCGCCCTTTCACCTCTAAGCCGGCCCATCGATCGCTGTCACCGACACGTATAACCTGCGGAACACACCTGATTTGGGAAGCTTGAATAAAGAATTCTTGTAATCGTCCGAAGACGTTGAAACCCTGATGACCGGGGGCTCGTCTCAATAAAATGCGATATCTTTTATCCAGTCTGCGAGACTGACGAACAAAGCCGAGCCCGTGTTCACGGTCGAGAAACTATGCTCGTTTCCCCTTGAACCGATCCGAGAAGATTTACTGATGAAAAGATGGGCTGCAGGAAGCTCCAGGACTTTGAGAGCCAAATTGAAGGAGACTTACGTAGAGGCGGAAGGGATCTATCGGAATATTTCTACCTGATAGTAGATGATTAAAACTTATATCCTGCCAAGTTTTATGTACTTTTCCAAAAGAAGCGAAAGAAAAAAATAAATTGTGAAAAGAAGATGAGGGAGAAGTACTGCTAAACTTTTATACACCGTGATATCAGATCGAACCGGTTCTGAAGGGTGGAAACGCCATTCATATCGAATTAACACGAGCGAGAAAATGAACGTTGGGTTTGCTCCGATTTTTTTCGTTCATTGTTGCATAATGAAAATTTCGAATCCGGGACAAAGATTTCGTATTCTTCATGCAATTTCTTCATTTTTGAGTGACGTAAATGAACAAACAATTTTAAAAGCTGAAAACATATTCAAAAATATCATAAAAATGAAGGTAATTAATGGGAATTCCATTTTTTTTTGTCCAAAATCGGATGTAAAATCGGGCTATCCTGCTTTTTTCCGTGAAGTATATTTAAGTCTTCCTGAAAATCGAGTGTAACATATAATAAGGATGAATATACACCCAGAAACGAAAAGAAAAGGTAAATTTTGGGAACTTTTTTCAGGGAAACTAATGGAATGATCTGATCAGGTTTTATTATAGTTAAAAATATATACTTTGAAGAAGGTTTCCTACTGGAGTCGTCTACAGAATATGCCTTAAAAAAATCTGCAAAAACGGTACCCAGTGACGATTCGTCAAGAATCATGTGCACCAAAAAAATCAATCAGGATATCAGACTAGATGAAACTATTTTGCATTTTTCATGTCCGTTAAAAAAAAAATATATGCATTTTTTTTAAAAATGACGGACGTTTGTTATAAAATTTGCGCTTTTATTTCGTCCAGAAACCAAAAAGTAAGAATCAACTAAAAAAATATCCTGGGACACATATTAAATAATTATATATCCAATAAACACGAGAAATTAGAAGATAATTGGATTCAAGGGATGCCAGATATTTTTTGGATACCAGTTTCAAAAATGTTGTTTGATGATTTTTCGATGGATAGTTAATCAAATTTGTTTCACCAACACGGAGTCCTCGATACCAGGATAACTAGGAAAATCCTCGATTCGATCCTTCGAAGAGTTTCCTTGATAAAAAAAAATCCGAAATTTGCTCTTTTTATTCGTTTCTCGGTGAATATTCCCCCCACGGAGTCTTGATAGTTGACATGGCTCCGAAGGACGAATCTGGAACAGCCCAAAGGTATACCGGAATCGGAAATCTGGCTTTAAGCCTGAACCCAGGACCCAACCGCGGTGAGAATTTCACTCGAGTTTGCGTATATGCCCTTAGGCATTTCCGTTGACGGCGCGGTTATTTCACCCGCAAAGGGATTAATTTGCGAAGCGAATGCCATGCGGCAAAGCCGTTACATTTAACCAGCGCATCTGCACACGCATACACGGATAGATTCATGACATGGGCCTGGTCCACAGGCTCCACGCAAGACACCAGGAGTAATATTCTAATGTGTCGTTGACGATGCCGTGTGGAATAAAATGTGAACGAGTGATAATAAGGCGGATGACGATGAGGATGAGCCTCAACCCTTGCGGACGGAGTTATACACCGTCACTCTCATTTCACTAATTCACAGGAATCTTTCTCTCTCTCTCTCTCTTTCTTTCTCTCTCCGCAACACGGTATCTCGACGAGACGACGGGTCCAGAGTACCTAGTCTAGTCTCGAAAGTAAGCTGTAAGCTACGGAGTTGCGGTGCCAGCTTTTAGAAACAAGAATTGAAGAAAAAGAGTATAACGCGTGGCTGTGTACCAAGTAAACTTTTTTTGTTCTCGAGACTCTAGGATCGCCGTGTACGAAATTTTTCATCATTCTTCGAACTACGGGCAACGTTTTCCATAGGTCAATTTGCGAAATTGTATATCAGGCACCTAGGGAAGGAAACAGGCGTTTTTTATCGAGCGCCGATTTTGCAGAACGAGTTGCAAAACGCCTGCTTCCTTTCCATGCCAAGGACGGCGAAACACAAGAGTTTTTGATTCATCTGTGGTAGAAAATATCAATTTTGAAGAGGCGCTGATTTTCGATGATCTTCTTAGATCTTCTTAGAGAAAAGTGTAGACTCGTACTGTGAAGTCAGAAGTGGAGGTTTCTGGGCCCGTGTCGCACGAACCCTTTTGCACTCTGGAATTATGGAGACTACGCTGTAGGTCTCGAATGAGACCGTTCTGTCTTATACCTGGAGCCCTTATGAAAACGATATCTAGGGAAACCACCGCTACGTCCTTTAAGCAACATAATACTCCGACGTTCCTAGAACGAAAAAACAAGAAAGACCTCCGACCTCCTCGTGCTTCATGGCTAAAACGGTGACTGTTTCTAACCGCGAGTAATGGACGTGGAATATTAAAATTGTATCGCGAAAACGGAAGTGTGAATATTTCGTCATAAATTCAGGAATGCCGAATATTTTCTCGGTTTTCAGTTGTTGTAATCCCCCCGAAAATTAAAATTTGAGTTTTCACGTTTTGAGGCCCAAGTAATTACCTCCGACTATTTTGAGTTTGACGTCTGGGTGTGGGAATGTATGTGATCAAATTTTTGCCAGGACGATATCTCGAGAACGATTGCGCCGATTTGGATCAAATTGGACTCAATCGACGCGGTTTATCCAAACTTAGAACTGATTGAATTTTGGCTATGATCGGTTCACTACTTTTTGAACTATTTGAATGACAAGATTCTAAAAAATAGATTAAAAATGACCATATTTTGAAATCGGATCAACTGATTTGAATGAAATCTGGTACCACATGGTTTTTTGTATCGCTGATCACGAATTTGAATTTATCGTATTCGATATGCTGCAAAAAAAAAAAACCAAACCATTTCGATTTTGATGAAAATTGGCACTCGAAGGTTTTTTGAACCACTGATCAAGAATCTGAGGTCAGATTCGCAAAATTCAAAATAGCTGAAAACAAGATAAAAACCGGGAAGCTCAACGGCCTGTTTGAAGATGTGACTACGAAGCTTTTCCCGAATCGCAAAGACTTGAACGAACGTTCTCCTTCAAGTTTTCTCCCGTTCACGATCAGTCTGGTGCCCCACTGGCGCGCCGTTACAGAGCAGTGGGTCTCTTTTCTTGGTTAACAGGGATTGAAGAGTCATGTCTGACGCGGTTTACCTCTAAGATTTCACGAAGCCCGTGTTTCCTCTTCACTCGTGTTTACACGGATTAAGGAAGGAGGCGACACATCTGTAAATACAACTCGTGAATGCGTTACTCACTCCTAGCACCGGCAGTGCAGAGTCTTTCTATTAAAGGAACACCAGAAAATGGTCGAACATGGCTTCAATTCAACCACCCGACGATCAATCAATCCCAAAAAATCGATCTTGATCAGTGAAACAAACTTGCGACGTGGTTTCTTCGGCCCAAAATATGCGGCCTGTGATGCTCAGTTTGGGCCTTTCTTCAATCCATTCGCGATTGATCAAATCATCAGTTCAATCAGCGCAAAGACATGGCAAATGAAATCTATGGTGAACTTTTGCTAATCGAGCGAAGAAAAGCCCATTCGACGAAACTGAGCATCGGGGGCCTCGTATTTTGGGCCGAAGAAACAAATTCGTGACCCGGAGGCCTGATAAATCTCCTCGTAAAATCGTCCATCTATCGCGACTCGTTATAGTCTGAAGTCTGCCTCCATACGTGATCGTTCGAATTTCGATGGTACAAACTCTGCACCAGGGGGTGAGGTTCTCACCGCAACCTGTGTGCAGGGATTGTATGCACCACGTACATCGTACTTCTTGCCCGCGACGCTGTAACCGCGTGCTTACGCACACGCGTGACGTCGATGACGAAGTTGGACCAGGGTAGCTCGGAATACGTTGACGGTAGGGAGGTACATACGTGTATGAGGAAGCCGCGCGTTTCTCGCCAAGTGGATGAGTGCAGCCTGCCCAAGTGGCGTCGTCGACCTACGTGCGTCGGTGCTGCGGTCCGTCGGTAAAATAAAGCCAGAAACTTGAAGTGTCAGAAAAAAATGGAGATGAAAAAAAATCAGAACTACATTTTATGAACGTGAAATCGTGAAACATGTGGTCTAATTAAAACAGCGCAACATTAACGCCACACGCTTACTCGGTAATAATTATTATTCAAAGATATTATTTCGAATCTCGTGTATCGTCGACAAAGAAGATACTTCATACCTTCATTCATTACCCTCGCATGTACCTAGTAAAACTAATCACCTGCAATTATAAATATTTTTGTAACATCGTCTCGGTTTAATTAACGCGTGATTTTTTAATTTTTTTTTTTTCAATTTATTTAATTAATTTACATCATTAAAAAAGTCTAGTTTAATTACTCTCTCTCTCTCCGTCTCTCAAAGATCGATTCTACTTCCTCTTTTCGTTCCTGGCGCTTAGCTTGCATATACGGTATCTTCGAAAGAGAAGAAAAAAAAAACTTTTTGTCAGTTTGTTTGACCGGTCCGCAGCAAACCCTACAATTTGCTTAACCTAATTAACGGACCCCGACAGGAATCTTTGACCGACCGACTCTGCGCTCGGTCAATTGGAAGTTACACGTGTTTTTACGACACTGAGACCCCACATCGTGTAGTAGCTTAGCGAACCCTGGGTCTAGAAACTCGAAACCCTTAGGGCGTGTATGGGGAAGTCTTCCAAGTGTCGAAGATCACTGAATACGTCAAGATCTCGGAGATAGGTACCAGGAAAATAATGAGTCCGCTTCCTTTTCGTTCTAATAATCAACCCTGAAAACTTTTTCTTCGAATTATTCATCGTTCTGACATGAATACGTGGAAAAAGTGTGATAGGAAATATCGATGTGTTCGATATTCAGGAACAAAATTGAACGACAGTGAATATAACATCGTACCTACCGTTCATTAAAACCCTTCAGAATTATTAATTAAACGTTACCCGTTGGCTTCACGTATTCCCGTTCGATTCCCCCGACGTTGGTAAATTTGAGAATATTTAACATCGTCCTGGGTGTAGGTACAACCTTTAATATTGACTCAGAATTGATGTGAATAAAGTTTGAAATTAGATGTCAGATATGTATCTCACAACTTATTCGATCTCACGCTAAGGGTATTTATATATATGTATATATATGTAATTCGAATCAAATACCCCACGAGGGTGTTTTCTCATCACGTAATGATAAACGAGTCATTATACTCATTTTCCTCCTTCTGCTTCATCCAGTACGCCGTTTTCTCTCACTCTTCAAAACTAACTCCACCTCTTATCCTCGTGAGTTTCCACTCCTTTATACTCCATCGGGAATAGATTCGTTCCCATAACACTTCCAGAGCGGGAAACTGTTCGATCAGACTACAGAAAATGACCGAAGGACGTTTAATTTTTAAGTTCAGGATTGAACCCTGTGCTGGTTGTTCCAGGTTGTTTTTTTTTTCGCAAATGCTCTTCTTCGGGGAGTCTTTTGCTTCCTCGTGCGGCGAAGTCGTTAAACGACATTACGCCCGGCACATTAAAAATATTACTTACTCCCAGGAGCGTGAAACTCCATAAAGCTTAACGTCTACGTCTCTGCGAAAGCGTTAGACGTTTTGCCCCGTTACCCGGCAATAAACCGTAAGAACGTCATTCTCAGTCACATGGGGAGGAAAAAATGTGGAGAAAAATAAATTGAGACAGCAAGCGGACTAGACGTTGATGAACGAATTCGGAACACCTTGTATCCCGTTTCCTGGTTACGAACGAAAAACAAGAAGACTGTGACTATGAGCCCCTGAGTTAACCACAAAATTCAAAATTCAAAATTAACCATGTCGGATCAGGATGCGGAAAGATCGAGACGGGAACCTTCCGGAAGTGACAAGGACGAAAGAATGCGGGAATTACAGAGTGAGATTTCGAGATTCGAAAAACGTAACGAAGTCATCCCAAACGATCGCACAGAGTACGATCTCAAATTACAACGAGCATTGCTTCGAGGAGTTAGCAGAGTGCCAGAGCCCATGAAGCTGTTGAAGCATCCTGTGGCTCCTGAAAGAGACGATCTTGACCTGACCTCGACGTCTTCGTCGGATACAGACGTCGACGAGTCTCTCAGCCCGGGATCAGCTGCGGAACAGAATCCACCGATTAAAAAACAACCTCGTGGATTCAAAAATCAGAAAGGGATCAATGGAAATCGGAGAGCGGATAAAAAATGATCGATTAGGACAGATAAATTACCAATTTAAGAACATTTTTGTACATTTTTGGTTAATAAATATGAATAAATTGATCTTATCGATCGAGTTTTTGTTGCCTACTCGATACTGCTGATCTATTACATCGTCGAATCGACACCTGCGAGTCAAATTTTATCAGTTTCGGAAAGACAGTTGTCAACTGGATGTCAAAATTTTTTCTAAAACGTCTTACTTTGATCGTTTCAAACTATTCGGCAACTGAAAACATGTCGGGCTCAGAATCCGGTTGGTAGAAAAATTGACAAGTGGAACAAAAAATGGATTTGCTCGATCCAAAAGAAGTATGTTGTGGACCGACGGAAAAAGTCCAGCCCCGAGGTGCACTTGCGACGCAGGATGTTCCCAAGAGCTCGTCACCAGCTCGCGACACCCAAGGGGAACGAATAGATAAATTAGAAATCCAGGTAAAGAATTACTTGAAAAATCCCGTAATACGAACAATTCAAAGAAACGTATTCAGGGAACGCATAATTCACACAGATGAATCGACTGGCTCAGGATGTGGAGATGATTAAGAATCAGCAATGTGAGACTGCGGTTGCGATTCAGCGAGCCTTGCAGCGTGGAGTCTGCAGTTTGGGGGGTCGATTCAGGCTTGTGAATGGAATCTGTGTGTCTTCCAACGGAGGTCGGACAAAGACCGAAAAATCATCCAGGAGTTCATGCTGCTCCGGTTCATCAGCGAGTCCTGAGAACAAGGAGCCCAAAGAGAGAAGCAAAAGTGTGAAAGAGGATGGTGATGAATGTGGGGGGTTCGTTCTAGGTTGACTTCATTTCGAAATTGATGAATAAAAAAGCGATGATAATAATAATTAGGGCTTTTCTGGATCAAACGGAATAAAACATGAAACTCTTCCATCAACTCGAAATCGAAACAGCTTTCCGTTCCGTTTCATCAATATTTTACGGGCGGTATTCGAATCCAATTAATCAGCCAGAAGGTTGACTCCAATTTTTGTAATTATTGAACCACAAAGGAATTTTGTTTTACATATTTTGCATCTACATGAGCAATCGCGCGTGTTCGGTTGCTTGCTGGGTAAATATACGCTCTTGTATTACGAAAGCTCGTACATGTGTGGTGGTAACGTGGTCCTGGATACTATTTTCGATACCGTTTTAATTAATAAATAACACACCTAAACCGTTATGTTGAGGGTAAATTGATTTCCACGCTGATAGATACGCCCGTAATATCATATACTGTAATTTGACCCGTGTCCTGCGCAGCAAAGCAGTCTCTTTACGCTCAAAATTCAAAGCCTTTTCTATACATGAACTATATCGAATTTACCCGAGTCGAACACGTAACCAATGTTTAATGAATCCGATCACGAAATACAGAACCCGACTTCAATATTGTCTTTTTTCTATCTCCGACAAGTTACAAAAAATTAGAATTCAATTCCATACACTTTATACCCACAGAAATTGGTCTGCAGCACTAACAAGTTCTTAAAAGGCGGTGAACTGCCGTAAAAACACTTTTTGAGGCAGTCTTAAACTCATATCCTACAAAGTGCCCCTTTTATAGATCGAAAACAGGCGTAAAAAATTGTCTCTCTAATGTCTGTACCGGGGAAAAAAACAAAATGAAACGGGCAGAAACGTTTTTTGATAGGCCGTGACGTCAGAATTCACAATTTTACCGCCATATTCGAACAACCCTAACCCTAACTAACCAAATATCCTCCAATAGAAGAGGAGAAACTAGAAGATACGAAATGTGAAATAAATTATCAGTGCCCACTAGACGTCGAGCTTTTGTCATATACCTACTGAATAGTGACGTCACAGCATCCCCTGCCAAAAATTCTTAGGGACAATTTAGGGCTGCCCTAACATTAGCATTAGCGATATATGGATAATGAAGTATTCCAGTAATTTGCCACTCAATTTATGTTAACAACGACAAAAATGAGAAAAAAAAAAATGGTTGGAAATCCAATTATCGTATGATCCGAAGCAAGGAGACTGGTTGAAGATCGACGAAGTGATTAATCAGAAATCGTTATCTTTAGTCGAGGTAAGCATAGCAGCAGCTCTTTAGATCTGTACAGGAGACTGTATACCGGTATACCTTATAACGCGCCCATCTGAGATAGCTGGTAGTACCGTGGGGCTCACCGAACAATGGAGGTACACTCTAATGATCGATTATTATAATTCAATATCGAGACTCATTCTCGATAATCAGACATAATGAAAACTAGCAAGAGAAGATATGGAGCCTGTGATGGGGCTGGGAAGAGTGACTGGGAGATCTAATCAGCCAATATCCGTAGGTGGGTTACACTGCAACTAACAACCCTCAGGATCCTAACGATAGAGCCATAAACCTATGGGTTTACCGAGCTCGGCTCTAATTCAGAGCACGAGACCGGTTCATTAGCCAAACTATTCCCAGGACATCTTGCAGGCTCTTAGAGTCTCGGAAATTCAACATGCAAATGAGAAGTAATTTCATAGCCTAGCTTATACATATTTGAAAATATTTTGTTCAATTTCAACCATATTTTTCGAGGCTTGAAACATTCCGCTTTTGTCAGTTGTTGTAGCATTGATAATGTACTTCACCGAGAGCCCGAGCGATCTCCCCATTTTTGGAGATTAGTACAGAAGCCGTGGGATTTTTTTCGGTTAAACCCTCGACGCTGTGGCCGGAATTAAAGGTACTGAAAGGGGATTTGGATTATTCCGTGACCCGCGAGCTGAGGACGTCCTGCAATTAGTACCCACAGGTTTCCTTCCCGCACTTATCGCACCTTGAATTAAAAGTCTTGAGATTTTTATCACGACGTAATCGTCGGTACATGTAAGACTCGTCGAAACTGAAGAGAAAAAGGAGACCTCTGAACCACATCTGGGAGTGGAAAAGTTAAGTGACTTTCGCTACATTCTTCGAATCTAAAGTAGCACGCTATCTGGAGAAGTGGTTCTTCCAAAGTTCCCCTACACGACGCAGATCTCTGCTTTGTGATATCTCTGAGTAAATATTAGGCGTATCAGAGACTCCCAGGCTTCATACTTAGAATCTCGGCTCCAATGTTTTCATTTAATATCCACTGAATGGTACGAAACCCAAGACCGTGGATCCGCATTCACAGAAAAGATTGCGAGAGCCATTTTCCCGGTAGACAAGATGACGTCTTTGAGATACGGCTCGGCGAACATCTTGTGGACACTGTGGGTAAACCACCGCGTGCGGCCTCCGCCTGGACGAAGGAAAGCTCCGGTCTTTGCTACCACTTCGCCCAACGTTTCATGGAAAGCTTGTCTTTCAGGATAAAACGAAAAAAAAAAACAGAAAAAAACAGTCTTAAGGTAAATTTCATCCATCTTTTTTACGTCAACGAAACAATTTTACGGATAAGATAATAAGCTGGAAATGTCAGAGGATTATTTTACGAACGGTGTATAATTCCTCCGAAAGAAGATGAAACAAAGCTTTCGGGGAAAATAATTACGCGACCTCTTTAAGGATGAAGAGTGCCTCGGGGTCACGTGACCTGCTTCGATTAATTATTACTTTACGATGCCTGAAGCAAACGGTCAGCTCTTTGGCTTCTTCAGTCTTCAATCTTGACAGGATCAACGTAATTGGCAATTAAATTTGAACATTCAACCGAGAAGTAGGTATAGGTGAAGAGGAATATTAGTATGGATATGAGAGTGGCAGATTTTTGCTTATTTTTTTTATCAGCATCGTTAGCCGTGTTTGATTTCTGTTTTAATTCAGTTCTCTTTTCCGAAATAAAATTCGTTTCGCAAAAACTCCCCACGAAAATGCAAAGCGGTACCGAATGGGCTGGAACTTCGAAAAGGCTCATTTAAAAGTATGATACACACGCATCCGAAAAAGAGAGGATCGAATACTCAAAAGAAATGGGAATTGATTGATCGAAAAATATCAAAGAAAGTCGATTGAATCGGCTGCCCCTTCATGGAGCCAATCAATAAACGGAGCTGCGGTGCTCAAAGATAACTTTCAACCACTTTTTCACATTTTCGCTATGCAATCATCCAGTTTTTCTTCCTCTATATTCGTAGACGTGGACGAACGAATAGTGATATTTCTTTGATTTAGTTTTTATGCGAAATTTGATACTCGCAGTATGAAAATGCTTGGGATTCTATATTTTGCGCAAATGATACCGCCTCCCAACGTTACGTATGTAATCCACGTGTTATCGACATATTCCGTATTCACAATCGTTCAGAACCCCCCGGCCTAGCTTTGGGGCTCAATGCAAGTGTCAAAGGCAGTTGTTTACTGTTGCATAACAGCATCATTTCCGCACATGCACTATTTATCTCACAATTCAGATGCATTATACCTACCCCTTTTGCTTCTACCCATAAACGTACAACCGGCGTGTGCATCATTTGTCATGCAGTAGGCAGCATAAAATATCATCCAGAGGTACTAGAATATCACAATTTGTTATAGTTGGGTCGACAATATTTCAGTTATACGTATCAATTTAACAAATTGACTCACGAGTAAGTATTGTCCAAAAATATTCCTAGCGTTTTTTTGTAGACACGAAAAAGTGCAGAGAAATCAAATTCAACGAGAATTCAATGGTCAATGCACCAGCTCCTGCTCCAGTTGCGACACAAAAATTGAAATATTCGCTATTCGGTAAACTTTTCAATCTTTCGTCCCTCCATAGACCAAAAGTAGGAGCTTGCAGATATTTATGGAAGAAATTGTGTTCAGAGTCTGGTTTTTGCACTCCTACAAAAATTCCATACGTATTTTTAACTCAGAAAAGAAAGAAAAGAAACCAAGAAATGGTCAAGATTCTCAGACATTTTAAGAATCTTTTAAGATTTTGTAGCTTTTTGAACGTTATTCACGTAGAACGTTTTCATATAGAATTTTGAGTACTGAACTTGCAAACAATTCCCACAATCATCTCATTTTCTGTGTCATCAAAATCAAAGAAGAAGATTTGCAAGATTTAAATGAAATTTGAGCAGAAATCATTTTTTCTCGTTCAGTAGGCTAAATTATCAATCAAGCTTTTAGTTCTCAATGAATGAAAGTATGGATTTCCACAATCAAATCCAGCTCAATGTGTACATTGGTAGAATTTTAATCAACAGTAGAGTCTCATAGTTCGTAAAGTCCTGCGGACGAAGTCCATAAGCTAGATTTGTGTCGTTGCACAGGATCATGAGCGAAGACACATCGCCATCTCTGGCTCGATTTATTTGGGACATTTCTTGATTAACCCCGTGCGGTAGAATCCGGTGATGAACACCACTGTCACACTCCCACGGAACGAGAAAGAAGCGGGAGAAAAATAACCGGTCAGAAATATGTGTTTCAATTTCCGTTTTTACACAGCACATAAGAGCGGTGCTTTCGGTGAGATGATAATCTTGCAGATAATACCGAGTGCAGGGAGGTTCGCGTATCAGCCACGCGATGTCTGGTCCTCTTCTCATCCCTGGTTTTGTCTCGCTGCGCTCCCTAGGGAGCCACTGCGTCAGATGCATCTGCTCAGAGCCGTGAAATGATGCAAAACAAGCAAACCGATATATGTATGTCCACATGCACACGTGACGCGAGACCGATTCTTTTTTTTCAGAGTCATTAACGAAGTTTTGAAAAAAAATTCGTCATCGATTTCGAAACGATAATTGTATAACACATTTTGTAAAACAAGGAGCAAGTCTAGACGTGGCTCTTAGAGCGAGTGTAACAAAGATCAGACGGAATTTTTAATTATTAAACTCCTCTCTTTGAATACTGGAAAGATACAACCTTGAGCTCGTTAGGGAGTTTTACACTCGTGAAAGAAAAATATATGGTAAAAAAAAAAAAAAAAAATGATTGAGATATTTTTCATAAACTGTAAATAAAGTTATTGTGCGAAACGGAAGTCTGCGGTTGGCAAGTGTAAGTCTGTTGTGAAAACTTTTGTACAATCGAGATCCATCATCAAAGAGCGAAAAATGGTGTGGCAGAGACTTCCGTATAGTCGGATGGAGTGAGGGAGGTAAGATGAAAAGTCTGTTAAAGGTTTTTCGCGATTGAAATACCCGAGGGATTAATAAAAAGCAAACTTCCCGCAGTTATGACTGCAATGTGAGTTTAATCGGGCGTAAACTCGTGAAACATAAAAATTGCATAATAGGTATACCCGCCGAGTAGGGGATGATGGAAATTGGAAGGGGAAAAAGTGGGAATCGCACATGTTGCAGGGACGTGAGGACCGGACAAAAGGATGCGGCAAAAATGTCTCCGAGTCCATTGACTGAGACGCAAATTTCATTTTCTACTTTCTGAATGTGCTTTCGGAGAAGAATGACCCCCTCATTCTTCTCTGGAATTTTTACAGCCCCTTCGTCGAGTCGGGGTACAAAAGCGAAGGGGCACCTCGGTTCGGTCGTCCCTGGTTCTTCAGGAGCGAGAAAACGACCGGATAAACGTGAAATAACGAAGGCTCGGAGACCACGAGAGTAGTCAGACTTAATAATTGGAGATTTCGAATCCTCGAGAGCACTACCATTACGGAAACCGGTGGATTGATGACGAGAATGAATGAACTAGCCCCACGGGTACAGCAAACCTGCTAATCTGCATTTGCTCTACAGACATTTCGTTGACAGTATGGAAAAACGTGACATCTCAAATTGTGCTAGAAAAACATGACATCTCAGATTTTGAATGAAGAAGGTCGTATCTTCTACGCTGAAACATAGGACATACGACCCTTTTCGTCAATAATTTGAAATGTCTCGTTCTTGTGGCACAATTTGAGATGTCACGTTCTTCCATACTGCCGTCGATTTGATCTCAATATCAGCAACTCTTGATTTTCCGTTCATTTTTTCAACCTCTTGTTTCTCTGTATCAGAGAAAAGAGGAAGTTATTGTAATCTGCACCGTCAAAATGAAAAGTTGAATTTTCATTAGATTTTCACACATTTTGAGGTCTAGAGAACCACTTGCAACCATTTTCAGATGGACATATGCCTGTACGTGTGTCCCATCAACGCCGCCTTTCAAAACTTAGAACTGAAGAGATTTTGGCTTTGATGGGCTTAGTACTTAATTCTGAAGAATAAAAGAAAAACGATGATATCTGGAAAACGGATCAACGGATTTCGATCAAAATTGGTACTCGAAGGTTTTTCGGGTTTCCGATCACGTATCTGAGGTCATATTTGTAAAATTCAAAACAGCAAATCCGATATGCTGGTGAAAATTTCAGAAAATATCCAGATTTCGGTTGC
Source organism: Euura lappo (assembly GCA_018257835.1). NCBI lineage: Eukaryota > Metazoa > Arthropoda > Insecta > Hymenoptera > Tenthredinidae > Euura > Euura lappo. The sequence continues at coordinate 11,264 of JAEUYN010000801.1, read as the reverse complement.
AATTAGTACTATCCAAAAGTTTTTCGGATTGCTGACAACGAACCTGAATATAAATTCACGGATTCGAAATGGCTAGTCCAATTTATAGCTGGCAAAAAATCTGAAAGCATTCGAATTTCGATGCGAAATGGGTACCAATCGCACTGAGTCGCTGATCACGAATCTGAAGTTGAATTTTCGAAAATTCGGATTGAATAATAATCTTTTATGAGCTCAAAAAAAGGAAAGTTCAAAGTCAATTGGCAGCCTATAAATTTATCGTACAGGTCGAATTCGTGTTCCTTCGTTCTACGACTTGAGGTCGTGCGGAAGGTTATCGGAAAAATTATACTTCTCACACTGTGAATGGTGATCATGATAATAATTATGGTAATGCGGGGTCCCCGAGGGAATTTTATGCACGTGATTCCACCTTGAAGGTGGGTCTTCAAGGCCGCGTCTGTTTCCCTTGAGTGAACGAACGTCGTTTGCAGTCTCGTTGACGCGGTAATAACGACTGTGAACATCCGTCGGAAAGTGTTTTTATTTTCTCCCTCTCCCTCTCTCTCTCTTTTCAAGTGCAAGTGCGACTAGGTACGAAGTGGTTACGCCGTAAATCATGCGCGAATTTTTTTTTTCACTAAAGTACAATTTTTAGCCTGGGATGAAATTAATGCTGCTGCTCTCGCTTTTCGCACCTTGTCACTGAACGTGTACGTAAATGACGCAAATTCGCAACAAAATGTTCACCCCATCCCGAGTCTTTTCGCTCGTCTGTGGAGTCACCGCTGCATTATGCATGTGTGAACATCGCCTGCTGAAGACATACGATGAAAATTGCAATCAAATTGAATCGTTAGCGTCACTTGGTTCCATCCAACAATCGCATCAGCCGAACTCTTTCACTGTTCATTACTTCCCTCTATTTTCCGTATTTCCAGAGGCGTTTGAGTCTTCAGGCTCCAGCGGATGGCCATCAATGTCGGATTGTCTTTAAGCGAGTTAACTCCGCGGACTACCAAGAAAGCTTTCAGGATAACACACCCACCTGGTTTCCGGGATATGAACTTTTTCCACCGATTCTTCACGACTCGATCCAGCTTCGGTTTCGTTATAATATCGTGTATACATCGTCGTACCTTCGTACCTTCGTACCTTCGTACCGGTGCACGGCACTACTCATGACGTTGTAGGTACGTAGCTCAAGTAGGCGTACCTGAATGTACCGGGTGCTCAAACCGACATCCGCAATACTAAAAGAACGAAATTAAAAACTGGGAGAAGGGGTTCAAACATCTAAATCGTTTGATTGATCTCAGTACTTTTATCGTCCCGAACGTCATCAAATGATATAATAAGGAAATCAATCATCAAATCAAGTTATCAAATCATAATCACGAAGGAATAATTGTTAGTCGTGTCTTTTAAGATTGAAAATGTTTTCAAACGGATACACGATTAGATTCATACTTGGGTTCGGTCGGCCAATGTCGCGAAAAACCGTCACGGTCGTCATCAGTCGAGTAGCGGGGGTTGATTGAGTGACACTGACTTTGCGAATTGAAATCAAATTGCGACAGATACAAATATATGAAAACAAAATGCACTAAGAAAGAGAAAACGGGTGACAATTTTAAAGCCTTCAGAGGCTTGCGTTATATATATGGTATGGCGTATACGCGTATGAGGACGTACGATTCTTGTCGAGTGAAGTGTACCCATCGTCGAACGCTGGTACTTGCGATCCGCTCGTTACAGTAAATCTCGAGTTTTTTTCTAACGTCAGTTCAATCCGATCCCTCGCTCGAGTACTGAAGTCATGTGGACGATTTCCATCGCGTTTTTATACCAGATCGATTTACGGTGTACTGACAGTAATTGTGTGGTTAATATGGATCGAATTTGAAATTGTCATCATCAGATTGAGAAAGCTGTCGCCTTTCCGAGACCATCAAAACGTCTGGGTTCGCAATTCTATTAGGATCTTATAGTTCTCCCAAAAGTACCTCATTTTTATTCACATTTTTTTATTTCTCAGGATTCCAAGACAGTGAACAGCATTTTTTCACGCTCTTTTCTTCAAAGTTAATAACTGGTTTTCTTCTCTCTTCGTAAGAAAAGTTGAGGGCTAAAAATTTGAATTTTCATAGTCGTCTTCGGAGTAGAATATGGGCGTTTAAGTCGAGCTTGAATTAAATCAACCCTCCAACGCAGAGTCCAGTGTCAACGATATTATGGTCATTATACCGGTATACTTAATTTTTGCAGAAAGTATTTCTCTGCACTGCGGCATACATTTGAAAAGGAATAAGAACTTCTCTTCATGAGCAAACCGGCGCACAATCTGAAGACTCGAATTTACATATCCTATAAAATAAGAGAAATTTAATCTTTAGTCTTTACTATCGTATTGAAAATGCACCATAGAATCCCCTGCGATTGCAGTAAATCAAAATCCATTTCCTTTAATAATATCAGCACATTTTTACGGTAGCCAAGACATGCAATCTTAATTTAGCCATGTTTTCTTTAGCCATGTTCAATTTAGTCTTTTAGGAAAATGAAATTGCTCACCATCTTAGGATATATCTACTATATATGAATCAATGGTCTCTTTTTTAAGGATTACACCGTGTCTCGCAGATTTTCTGAGGATAGTCGATGATGTGTCACCGAAACGTCAATTAAAATTCGTTCATTTCGAATAATGACCTCACCTCCTTGTCCCATCAGTAATTCCAAGAAAATTGTAAATGAGTTCAGTTATATTTTGTCAAGAAGGGACTACACAGCTTTTTGTTATGAACAAAACAAAAATTATTCGTCGCTTGAAAGAGCCTAAAAAAAAAACACCAATCCAAACTTTCCTACAGCAATCTGTCAATTACAGAAGTATACATGCCTTGAAGAACAAATGTCAACCTTCTACGATAAAAATAAAAAGCGCAGGAGATTTTTCACCGTGAAGAAACACTGCGAATGATTTCCTGTGAGATTATAAGAAAGAATTTCAGATTCCACTTTTCCTCGTCACTTCTGAGGATCCACAAAGAATCGAAGTGTTCGAATGAACCTTTTGAGTCACACTTTATTGACTGTGTTGTAAGTTTAGTTTTTGATTCCACCGCGAGGGCGAGGCACGAACGCTGAGCCAGTATCGATTATAGTTTCGACTACGATCACGAACTAACTAGTAGTACATACAAAAATGGCCGACTAGACGCTCGCGTCGTTTTATCGTTCCCTCCTTTCTCTCTAAGAATAAAAGAAAAATAAGTGATAAACAGTGTGCGTTATTGTAAAACACCCACCCAAAACCCATTCTGTAACAGACTGCATCAAGTTTTCTTGGGGTGTCTGTCACATCTCTCGAGATCATTTCCATAAAAAAATCCTAATCAACGCATCAAGTGAAGTAGATTTCAGGCATGAGGAATATGAACACCTGAAACGATAAGTTTACCTGAAGAAACTGCTCAAATTCTTCTATATTGATGATCGCGTGTCTTATAACTGAAGAAGTGGGACATAATGACACTGCCTCAGTCATGATGAAAACGACAACGGCGATTAGGATGAAATAATATCGTTTTCTAGACAAGGCTTATGAAATGTCAGTCCTGGTTCTCGTATCACGCGGCGAGTTGTGAAGAATTCACCCGGTACGTAAGTCGACAAGTTACGTAAAAGACGGACAGAGAAACGCGAGGGGTCGCAGACTGGCTTTGTTTGCTGGAGTGCGTTCTAGATTCGTGTATGCGTGAGTTCCTCCGTGTAGGACTAGCGTTGTTCACATAGCCGAAGGGTTGAACAGTCCTCGCGTACACGCGGATGATCGCGATGTACGTGCATGAAAATTCACGTGTGTGAGCCTCGCGGAACTCCAGATACCATCATGCGTGGATCCCATGTAATGCTGAATGTTCTTGTATAAGAACGCTGGTATAATGCACGCCCAACACTTCCGGATGGCAGACGCGTCTCGACGCCGTTTCTCGCAGTCATTTCACTCGCCAACGTTTTATTTATCATCCCTTGATGACTTTCTACTCGCTCTTCGCGATCTTTTCTTACGAGTCACGCGGGATTTTTCACTCCCAGCGAATTATCGCATCCATTTCTTCAAACTTTCCCTCCAGTCGTATCGAAACGACCAGGACTCTGATTCTGAGAGGTAGAAGATTCGCGATTCTGTCGCTCTGACGGACGATCTACATCGTTCTCGATAATGACAGAGAGTGAAAAATGTCGGGGGATAAATTGTTGAAGGGAAAAACAGCAGGCGATGCGATTTCTCACAAAATATCCATTCCAACGCCCACGGCTCACGTTCTTCATATTTCACGTCGACGTGTTTTTACTATCGTGACGAATCGAACAAAACGAGGGCAACCAAGTGTATTCGTGTACTCAGACTACGAGCCGATGGATGCACCGCGAGTACTTTGAGTTCAGTATCTAATCAGTACGCCTAGTCTCTATGAGGCGGACAAATTTCAATATTGCATTACCTTATCGTCGAGCAAACATATCGATTGATATCGTGAATAGTCCATTTGTTGGATCACCTCCGAGGCGATAAGCTCGATTTACAATGTTCATCCGATTTTAACGACTGTCTGCAACCTTTGAGGAGGTCGATGCAATTTGAGGGGGAGCCAAAGTGGAAGGTACGAGGTTAACTCAAAGGCTGAAGGATCATAAGGAGCCAGAACTTTCTTGCTTGAGTCAAGAAAACACGACAATAGCTCCGGTCGTAGACGCGGGAATAAGTTCATTTAATTATTTACTCATTTCTGTGTTCTTTGAACCTCGGTATAAATGTGACCCATGAGGAGTACCTCATTACAACAAATTTTCACTCGAATATCATAATTCACTATAGGCGATACGTTTTTTTTTCCCAGTCGTTCCGCGAGGCTGTGCTCCTATTTTATAGCTGGATATGAATAATGCCGAGGATATATCCGACGTGATATAACGTCAAACGGAGGATTTTCCTTCATAGAAATCCTGAACAATAAGAAACCTGCCATCGTACCCTTGGCTGTTGGGATTCTAAAGATTCCGCAGGAACGAGAGAAGTCGATTCTGTTGATTAAATTATACATGCGGAAATGAATTACCGTATAGAGTTATATGTGTATAGGATGTTTGCGATAAAACATGTTTGTACATCGCAAACGTAATTATCATGCCAGTCCCTGTTCTGTTTCTCTCGACACTCGTTAAACCTTTTGCGGTCCTCCTTTTCGGCGGACAAGACCGTTCATTAAATTTACTGGTCTCAAGCTTAGTTTTCGTTGGGTTCGGTTTTATGCCCAACCGCGAATTTACTTTGGCATACGTTGCACAACCAGAAGTTCCATGTAATGATTATTATTCAATGCCCGAGGTTGTTTAAAGGAGCTGCCAATTAGAGCCCATATTAACGGGTCCATTCAATGTACAAGGCTCTCAATATCACGTGGAAAAAAAAACTATCTTCGTCTTCCTTTCCACGTAGGGTAATTTCTGATCCAGGTCCAGTTTCTGAGCCCTTGGTCGATTTTTACTTTATCTCAGCTGATAGAAAAAAGTAATCAAGAAAAAAAGTTTAACCTAGTGAAAATGATTGTCTACGAAGTTCCACGAATCATGAGAGAAATTCAGGCTTTGTAGTTTTGCGTAATAAAATTGGAAATATGCTTCGTTTTTTACAAAAAATTTTACTTTTTCATAGAAATTTGTTTTATTTTATATGAATACCTACAACATACTTCACAATTTCATGAATGTTCATCATTCTTCAAAATGCTGAATTTTTTACGAAAACCTATTCGTATCATATCGATTATTCGTGATAGTAGAAATTTTCACCAGGATTGCCCATTCATGTAATCTATAGTCCAAAATCTAGAGCCAAAACAAATTATTGTTGAATAATAAGAGTTATGACGGATTTGTTTCGGTGGTATCACAGATTTTGAGTCCTTGATTTCAGTCTAAGCCTCAATGGTTTTCGTGAATATTCATATTTTGCTAAAACAGAGATTTTACAACTTACTCAATATGAATATTCGTCACATTAATTTATGGAAAATGTAAGTTTTCGTCTCATAATTATTGGAACAATCCATTTCACCAAAACACTAATTACTAGCTGTAGAAAGTCAATTGTCAGAACTGCGTCATGGGAAACGATTAGAAACTGCATCTCTAACTAGACCCCCCATAAAAATTCAAATTTTGAGTCAATAATTCAAGTGTAAATTGAAAATATCAATTCGTGCAACGAAATCCAAATAGTTTTGATAACTTTAGAAAAATCTAGACAGCACAGAAGTCAAAATTGTCTGAAAGTCGTCCTATGGATGTCAAATGTTCCACTTTTTGACATCTAAATCTTGTCTCAACTCTCAAATACGACTTTTGGTCTCTTATAGACGTCTTTGAGAGTCAAGAAAAGATTTAGACGTCAAAAAGTGTAACATTTGACGACTTTTAGACAACTCTGAGTTCTGTGCTGTCTGGAAAGGCTCTTCTGATCCCAAAAGTGAAAAACGACCGATGTGAAGTTTTCCAAAAATCAATATCTCCTAACGAGGTCAAAGATTGCGGTTACAAAACTTGTTTAAGCGGTTTCTGGGTCTCGGCGAGGAGTCAGGGCAGCTTGGCGCCTCGTGGCGTTCGAACGTATGTGAATACGATGACGTGTAGGTACGAAGGTACTCCGTGTGTGCATACAGGCAGGATATATCTCGGAGCAAGTTCGTTTTTCTTTTTTTTCATTGCCACAAATCCCAGCAAACAACTGCACCACATGCGTACTTAGTCGGTGTGCGGGCTACACGCGACACACATGGACATAGACGAACTTATGTAGATGCCCGATTGTGTCCCTTTGTGCTGTTCATATGTGCTGTAGGTATGGTAGTACGTTTATTCCTTTCTCGAGGCTAGAGGCTAGAGAACAACGCCTGCAGATTCTTCTACCGCTTCAACCGGGGATATGAATAACGAACATTAAAAAACATCTTGGCTCACCGTGTGGTAGGTGCGATATTAAAAATCACTGGCTGAAGACACGCCTCGCTAGATCCCGACCAAAAGAATACTGGGAGTCTGCTAGACGAGAAGGAAAAATAATTACTAAGATTAAGAATAAAAGAAAAATGCTCTCGTTGATCCAGTTTCTTTCATAGTTTATTATACCGTTTAAACGAAATAGACGCTATCCTGGTTCTGGGTTACGAGGCTTTTTGTTATAGCGTTATGTGTATACTAATTTCGAACAAAGGAGACTCTTGAAATTGTTGCCAAACGGGTGTTTGTTACCTGGAGTAATTATCATCCCCGCAAAACCGCGAGACGGTGGGTATATCTGTAATATGAGCTTGCGACTATTTCATGTGACCACGGAAACTACAAGATGAGAATAATTCGTTCATTTAATTGAAAATGCACAAGTATATATTATACTAGCTGTTGGAGGTATCGCTCTTTCACAGCTATCAGTTTCTACTTACGGCTTCGCAATCTGAAATAGAAACTAAAATGATGGGAGGGAAACCTCGCGGATTGGGACCCCGCGTAATCCGATCTCTCAGCTCGGGAAAGAAGACTCTACTAATACCCAGAAAAATTGACGAGTGTCGTGACAACGCCACTTAAGAAGCTTAATAATAATAATAATAGTAATCTCAATAAAAACAGGGGTTGCTTAATTCCAGTCTTAGGGATTACATTTCCTTCAACACCTGTTTGCAGAAACAGTGACAAATAAAAGGAAATATTTTTATAAAATTTATCAGACTAGGTGAACCAATTGGGATTTTGCATCAACATTTTTTTTTTAACTATATCTATACAGATAAACCTTAGCATGGGGTTGACGTCACAACGTAGTCAATTATCGATCCAATTTTGTTTCAATTGAGTAAAGAAAAAATGTGATCCAATTATTTTTTTACAAACTACTAATATATGAGATAATAAAAAAAAATACCTAATCGAACGGTTGGCCTAGTCTGATAAATTTTATAATTAGAATATAAACATGCGAATGATAGATTGAGTGCTTTTTTTCTCTATCCATCCGGTCAGTGTCGTCATCGTCCACTTTCCGCACTAGTGAGACAATAATATATTATTACCAAGTTTTCAGGGCAACAAAAGTAATGCCTGGAGTATAAATAAATAAATAAATGAATGAACGAATGTTGACCTTTGGCTCAAATAAATAAATAAATAAATAAAAAATTGATTCTAGAATGTACGGAAAGGAAAGAAATATGAATGGTATAGGCAAAACGATGACACAACGGAGGCTAACAGACCCGGGTTGTAGAAAGGAGAATAAAGGTGCCTGGGGTGATGTGATGTATGAGATCGATTTAAACCCAGCGTTTAAACCACGTACCATAATTCAATTCTCGAAAAAGCGACAGCCCCCGTATGGCAAACCTCGTCATGCCTCGCCCAAGGGCATGTTTGGTACCCTGGCCTATGCCCCCCGGATCGCGTTAAGGAGATTCTGTAGGAATACGCGGAGTGGCTTTCGTTATTTGCCGATGTAGAATATATGGGATAATTTACGACGTACCTAATACCTTATTTATCGCAACGAATAAAATACTTGGTGTTACACTTTCAACAAAAGCGCCTGATCTCAAATCGAGATTTTATTGCGTTTGTTTAAAGAATATAATAAAAGAAGGAAACTGTCGATGGTTTTGACTAGACAGTGTAAACGCCGAAGATGCCAGATTGGAGTAACATCAGTGAACACGGAATCAAAACCCCCCCCAATTCCATTCTCACAGCGGAAACACAAAATTAGGGGACATTTGGACACGAAATGTCATGTTTCTACTTGAATTGAACAAAAATTGGAGGCGATTGGATACAACCGAAGATCAATCACCTCACGAATACGAAAAAATAGGACTTGATTTCTTCAAGCTAGGGACACTTGACTTCATAGAAATCTCAAAATGCGTCTTGTTTCCGGCTATTTTGAATTTTCATAATGATAATATTTGATAATGATTTATTTTATGTTCATATTACGTTCGTTCATTTTTCAGAATTTTGTTGTTTAAATAATTAAAAAAGTACCGAACCGATCGAAGCCAAAATTTAATCAATTCTCTGGAGCTCAAAACGTAAAGATTTCGCGAAAATTGGCTTTCAATTTTCGGGGTGATGACAATAAAAAGTAAATAGTTAAAAAAGTCATTGAGAATTCGTATTTCAGCGTACCTCGCGTAAGTCGTACTTGATAACTTGTGAAAGAGGAGAGAATCGCAGGTGCCGAGCAGGTCCGGGAAAATACATAAGGGATCGGTTTTCAATCTGAAAGGTGCTTTCAAGGCGTGCTTTCAGTTCTTTCGGTATTATTTACTATCCTAGACACGGAGACGCCTCAAGATTGGCTGCGAAAGCTTATATAGAGTCTTCCCATCGATTCTTGGGATTCTGGTGAACGGTGATCACCTGCGTGCCCTCCGAGATACCGGAGGTACGTGCTTTGTCGAAATTGACGCCATTGACACCCTTATCGTCGCTGACAATCCTATCGTTTCGTATCACCATTATAGAGTCCGTTTTGGCATATAATTTATTAGCAGTAAGGTGATAGAGTAAACTTCGGACCTTCTTTCTGTTTGTTCTTTATTTTCATTTGGTCACGTGGACCTGGAGGTAACAACAGGCGTGCAGATGTCTGCGGCAGCCAGGGATCCCCGTCTCGATCCCTTACTGGAGTGGGTATAAATCACACACACATGTGTGTGTTTCGGGGAGAAAACAGGGGCCAAAGTCTGGCCAGAAGTGGCAGTATACGTTATAGACTCCGCTCTTGTTCTGCTTCGGAGATTGGAAGGTCTGCAAGAGGCTTTCCTTAAATCCCTCAAGCCTGTAATGGCATAATTAAAGGGTTCGGTCAAAGAACTTGAAAGAGGAAAAATTGGAAAAATTTGGGAGAAGTAAAGTATTTTCAAAACGGTCTCTCGGTTTATTCGACAAATTTCCAATGTATAGTCAATTTAATTCTAGAACGAATAGAAGCTCGCCGCTGTATTTATTTTTTTTTTTTCCAGTTCCAGTGTCTTTTCTCTATCCCCTGTATTAAATTATTGTAAAATTTAATAGTACTAGCCGATCCCGAGCCCGCGCTCCGCGCGGGCCGACGATTTCTCGAATTCTGTGATTCTCGAAATGATGAAGATTGTCTCATAACTTGTATCGTGGTTTGTCTTCCTTAGCATTAAAATGGACTATTTTTAGAGCTGTGCGAATATCATATTCGAATCGAATTGAATCGTATATTTAGTTCAAGATTTCGAATAATTCGATTTTCCGAGTAACTCGAATTTTCGAATAGTTAGAGTTTTCAAATAATTTGAATTTTTGAATAATTCGAGATTTCGAATAACTCGAACATTCCGAACTATCCGCACCATTCGATCTATTCGTAATTTTCGAACTCTTCAAATTATTTGAAGATTTGGATCCTTCTAAAATTTGACACTTTCAAAGATTGAAGTAATCGAGGAAATAATTTGAGTTAGTCGAGGATGCGCATTATTCGGTCCAAATTCAGAACATTTTATTGTTGTTCGAATCGAGAACACTTTCTACGCTCACTCACTGAGTTGAGTTTTTTTCCTATGGGCCGTTGCTGCAAATCTGAAAAATTTCGTACGTGTAGTTTCGAACCAAGAAATATATCCGCGCTCCATCAACGATCTACCACGAACAATTGCAAAGATGAAAATCAGCTTTGGTCTAATAAGTTCCAATTCCGCTCAAATCCGAATTAATCTTACAAAAACACTTGTATTTTCCCAACGCGCACACGAATTTTCAAGATCCTATGTCGATTGATGTAGCAGTTGATCCATTTTGAGGAGAATAATTTTCTGACAAATTACAATCACGTCAGTTGAAAATTGATGAAAAAAAATATGTACCTACCCAATTGTTGTTCATCAATTTTTAATTTTCTCAAAAACCTTCCTTCTTTTCAAGTCTTCGAACTTTTTGCATCTCAATTTTTCCGGTCCAACCCAAACTGCTCAAGAGCTCTATGGTTTTATTTTTTTAAACGCATCTTTCGCAGCAAAGATTTTAGAGGTGAGAAAATGTATTATGGGAAGAACATCTGTTAATGAAGATCAATTTCTGAATTGAATGATCGATCTTTCTACGCAGCTTGGATATGACAAGAGGTATTCATGTACCCTATCGAAAATGACTAACAATGAGATTCGAACTTCAGGTGAACAAGAAATCTCCCTCAT